>JAJGRW010004319.1:0-18144 GCA_025461045.1 Carex parvula | reverse complement strand
GAAATGTCAACTTCTCTGGAACTACTTTCACTGCAACTCCTTTTGGTGATTTTACTTGGACTGTGTATGTTGAACTAGGCGTACCTACATTTGTGAGCACCCTCTGAACCATAACAGTACCGGTGTGCCTAAATTCTGTAAATTGACGGCTATTGAGGGGTAATTTAGGTTGAATTTCTTATTTCGACAGAGAATTCCACTACAGCTAGTGTTACGGTGGGTTATTGTGCAAATCTGCACCTGGAGAGAGCCGTTGCTGGAGAGGGAGAGGAGAGGGGTCGGGATTGGGGAGAGCGTCGCTGGAGAGGGAGAGGAGAGGAGAGGGGTCGGACTGGGAGATAGGCGATAGGCGGGTTTAGGGTTTTCGCGAGAGAGAGAGGGAGAGGGAGAGGGAGAGGAGAGGCCTCGGACTGGGGAGGGGGCTGGGTGATTTTGCTCTCAACTGGAGAGTCCAGTTCCGAAAAATTCAAATGAGATCTAGTGTATTGATTTTATCCGGGCGGTCCAACCCGACCCGCGCAAACCCGGGACCCGGATCCGACCATGAACCCGACCCGAACCGTCCTAAAGTGATGGGTCGGGTTTAAAACGGGTCGGATCCGGTTTTCTGGGCGAAACCCGACCTCCCCCCACCGTTTCAACCCGTCTACCCGAACCCGACCCGGACCGGCCTAAAACCGACCCGAACCGGCCTAACCCGACCCAAAACCCAACTGAACCCCCCCAAACCCGGCCTAACCCGGGTGAACCCTACCTAACCCGACATAACCCGGGTCAAACCCGACCTAACCCCCCCGAAACCCGGGTCTAACCCGGCGGGACCCGACCCCCCCACCGGATTTTCAAATTTTTTTGAGTTTCCAACGGCACATTTCCCCCCCTCCAAAAAACATCCTTAAATATACCCCCATTCTTCATAAATTTTCACATCTCATACTCATTATTCTCAATCTCTCATTCTCTCAATCTCATATTCTCATACTCTCAATATTTTTATTATTCTCAAATTTTATTTTTATTGTTTAAAAAAAAGAGTTGCAATTTATTTCATTCTACAAATACGCAAAGGAATACGAAAGACGAAAGTAGAGGAATTACGAAGGATTTCTTTCATTTTACCTCCCACAAGATTTTTCCGCTAGATTAAAAGGTTAGATTTATTTTTAGTAATTGTTAAATAATTAGAATTAGTTTAAATAGGTTAATTTAGTAATTGTTAGGAATTGTTAGATAATTTTTAGTAATTGTTAGTAATGTTTAGAAATTTGTAGTAATTTTGAGTAATTGTTAGTAATTGTTAGTAGTTGTTAGTAATTTTTAGTAATTGTTAGATATTGTTAGTAATTTTTAGATATTGTTAGTTTTTCTTTGTTAAATTCGGATTTATTTTTAAATTTGTTAGATAAATAAGCTAGATTTATTTGTTTGTTCAAATAAATGTTATATTTGTTAGATTTTTGAATATGTTAGATTATTGGATTTTATTTTTGAATATGTTAGATTATTGGATATGTTTTATTATTGGATTTGTTAGATTATTATATTTTATTTTGAAATTCGGATTTATTTTGAAATAGGTTAGATTTTATTTTTTGAAATTCGGATTTTATTTTTAAATAGGTTAGAGAAATAAGTTATATTTTATTTTTGAATTTGTTGGATAGTTAGATTTATTTTTAAACATGTTATCTTTATTTTTAATAGGTTACATTTGAATATTTTCAAATATGTTAGATTTTAGATTTATTTTTAAATATGTTAGATTATTGTATTTATTTTGAAATAGGTTAGATTTTACTTTTTAAAATAAGTTATTTTATTTATAAATAGGTTAGATAAATAGATTTGTTAGATAAATATGTTATATTTTATTTTTTAAATTTTGAATATGTTAGATTATTGGATTTTATTTTGAAATTCGGATTTATTTTGAAATAGACTAGATTTTATTTTTTAAAATTCGGATTTATCTTAAATAGGTTAGATTTTTTAGTTATTTTTTATTTTAGAATTTGTTGGATAGTTAGATTTATTTTTAAATATGTTATCTTTATTTTAAATAGGTTACATTTGAATATTTTCAAATATGTTAGATTTTAGATTTATTTCTAAATATGTTAGATTATTGGATTTGTTAGATTATTGTATTTTATTTTGAAATAGGTTAGATTGTACTTTTTAAAATAAGTTATTTTATTTATAAATAGGTTAGATAAATAGATTTGTTAGATAAATATGTTATATTTTATTTTTTAAATTTTGAATATGTTAGATTATTGGATTTTATTTTGAAATTCGGATTTATTTTGAAATAGACTATATTTTATTTTTTAAAATTCGGATTTATCTTAAATATGTTAGATTTTTTAGTTATTTTTTATTTTAGAATTTGTTGGATAGTTAGATTTATTTTTAAAATATGTTATCTTTATTTTTAATAGGTTACATTTGAATATTTTCAAATATGTTAGATTTTAGATTTATTTTTAAATATGTTAGATTATTGGATTTGTTAGATTATTGTATTTTATTTTGAAATAGGTTAGATTTTACTTTGTAAAATAAGTTATTTTATTTATAAATAGGTTAGATAAATAGATTTGTTAGATAAATATGTTATATTTTCTTTTTTTTTAAATTCGAATTAAACTTATTTTTTAAATTTGAATTAGATTTTATTTTTTAAATTTGAATTAGATTTTATTTTTTAAATTTGAATTAGATTTTATTTTTTAAATTTAAATAATTTATATTTTATTTTGTTAGAGTTATAATTTGAATTAGACTTATTTTTTCTTAAATATATTTTTTAAATTTGAATTAGAGTTATTTTTTTAAAATTTATAAAATTGAATTAGACCTTTTTTTAAAATTTGAATTAGACTTATTTTTTAAATTTCAATTAGACTTTATTTTTTAAATTTCAATTAGACTTTATTTTGTAAATTTCAATTAGACTTTATTTTTTAAATTTGAATTAAACTTTATTTCTTTTAAGTTTGAATTAGAGTTATTTTTTTAAATTTTAAAATTTGAATTAGACCTTTTTTTTAAATTTGAATTAGAGTTATTTCTTTTTCTTTTTTTTTTCTTTTTCTTTTTCTTTTGAAGTTCGGACTTTTGTTTTTTTTTTTTTTTTGGAATTTCGGCCAATGGCCCAGAGGGCAGAGGCACCGCAGAGCATGCAATGAATGCATAGAGTGATAGAGGGCAGAGGCCAATGAACTTCGGCCATAGGCCTTTTGTTTTTTTTTGTGAACTTCGGCCATAGGCCAGAGGCCAATGAACTTCTTCCATTTTTCTTTTTTTGTTTTTTTTTTAATTACTTTAATTTATATTTAATTTATATTTAAGTTAGATTTATGTTAGATTTAATTTAGATTTATTTTAGACGTAATTTAGATTTAATTTACATTTAATCTAATTTATATTGAATTTAGATTTACACTTAAATAGGTTACACAATTTCGGATTTATTTTTATATGGATTTAATTTTAATATGTAGAACAAATGGCGGACGAACCTTGGGTGCATGGAGCTTCCGCCGATTTTTTCGACCCTACGCCCGATGGTCAACATCAAAATATGGACGCAATAGAAAGTAGGATTCAACAACAAGAACCACAACTTTTTCCACAAAATCCCTCCCAAGTGCAACCGCCGTATCCACAATATCCCTCCCAAGTGCCACCACCTATTTATCATCAACAATATCCTAACTATTATCCACAAAATCCATCCCAAATGGCACCACCTAATTACTATTATTATAACCCTTCATATGGAGCAGGTACGGCTTCTACAGGATCGACTCAATACACCGCCCCTATAGGAAGCGGTCCCTCGACAAGTGTCCCGGAAATTGAAGTTGTCCCCGCAACCCAAGCCGAAGTTGTTGCTCCCATTCCCATCGAACCACCGAAGAAGAGGAAAACCAAGACACCCGAATACAAGGCGGATTGGTGGCGGTATTATGAGAGGACATTGAATGCGAGTGGAGTTGTCCGTACTCTAAAATGTAAGGTACGCGGTTGCAAGGTTATTTACGAGTATAAACTTGCAAATGGTATGTCCACTTTTAAGAAACATGCCGATGGTCATGCGAAAAAGGGTGAGTTACCGCAAGAAAATGCGGACCCGCGGTTAGTCCAAACCCTTATGAACCCGGATGGTAGTAGAACCCACCAAAGATATGATGAAAAAATAATGCTTGAAGAATTTGCCCGATATATTGCCCACAAGGAACAACCAATTAGTATGGGTAATTGTAGTAGTTTTGCCCGGCTATGCATTCGGGGGTTAGCTCAACCATTGTATAAGAAAATCCATCATAGAAAAATGGTACGTGAAATGAAAAACCAGTTTATCCAAAAGAAAAACGAGCTACTAGCTACATTTGGATATGCCAATTATAATGTCTCCTTTACCTCCGATATATGGACTGCTGGTAAACACGGCCTAGGGTACTCTTGTATTACCGGTCATTGGATCGATGAGAATTGGGTTTTACAAAAATAGGTTTTAAGTTTTCGGGTGTTAGAGTCCCCGCACACTGCACAAGTTATTTACCATTCAATTATTGAGGTTTTACAAGAATATAATCTAAAAAGGGATTTACGGAACAAGATTTTTTCTATCTCATTTGATAATGCTAGCAACAATGTAGCGTCTATCGATCATTTCATCCGGTCCCTAAACCCAATCATGAATGGTGCACTGTTTCACCAAAAGTGTGCTTGCCATATACTAAACCTTACCGTAAAAGATGGTCTTAAGGTAGAAGCCGTAAAGGACTTGATAATTAAATTCAATGGAGGTCTTGCCCATATTTATTCAAACCAAGAAAGAAAACAAAATTTCGCAGCTTTGTGCGAAAGAATAGGTTTGGGCAAAATGAGGGTACCTTGGGATATAGACACCCGTTGGAATTCCACCTACAGGATGCTGCACCGATGCATTCCTTACAAGGCGGCTATAGGGGAGATGTTGAGATCGACGGACGAAGGACAAGCTTTGGAACTCACCGACCCCGAATGGCAGCTAATAATAATGCTTGCACAATTCCTTGGAACCTTTTTCACCGCAAACGTGAAATTATCTTGCTCGTACACACCGACGGCACATGAGTTGCTGCACCATCTCTACTATATTTCCAAGGTGTACCGTGATATGGAAGATAGGGATAGTGAGGATTCCCCTCTCCATCCGATCGTAGCAGCCATGAAGGTAAAATTTCTTAAATATTGGGAAGAGGTACCCCTCTTGACCGTTCTCGCAAACTGCCTCCATCCGGCATACAAGAAGAAGTTCACGGTAAAAATACTTCAAGCCTACAAGAGAAATCTAAAATTAAACTGGAGGGACGAGGAGCCCCGCGTACAAAAGGCATTGGAGGACATGTTTGCCATATACAGCGAAAGAAGAAATGCCGACCAACCGCCTCCGACCGGTGGCGTGAGGTATGAATATAAATATACATATGCTTTTAATATTTATTATTTATAATATCTACATTATTTGTCCACTAATTTTTTTCTATTGTTTTAATAGTCTATCCACATACAGCAGTACTGGATTGTTAGGCGATTTTCAGGATGATGACGACCCGACGGGATCCCAAGGTAACACGAACGAGTTAATGAGCTACTGTTTGGGACCACCGAAAATGAAGGAGTTGACTTCATGGATTGGTGGAGGAGGAATGCAACTGCCTATCCAACACTGGCGATGATGGCCCGCAACATATTTGCCGTGCCCGTGTCAACCGTCCCTTCTGAATCATGTTTTAGCTCGGCGAACAGGATCCTTACCGATAAACGAAGTAAGCTGGGTGCACATGTTTTCGAGAGACTTGAATGCTTGGATTGATGCTGAAAATCGCACGCAACATGCCATGAGATTGGAAGCGTCATCATCCGGTGTTGACACTCAAGAAAGCGGTACCGAGGGACCTGAGCCTAACGAGGATTCGGACGGTGAGCAAGAGAGTGACCTATGGTATATGCACAACAACTACTAGATAGGTAGTGTCGGTATAAAATTCTAACCTCTTTTAATCTTTATTGTTATTTTTTTAAATTATAATTTCTAAATATTTCAATTGTTTCATTTTAAAGAATAATTACTAACAAAAAAAAAAGTTAGAACTCCGCCTATGTTATTTACATAGCCGGTCCCAAGCCCGGAATAAAGGAGGAGGGTAACTTTTGTTTTTAAATCTATTGTTTTAAAATAATTCGGTTTTAAAGATAAAAAATAATTCGGTTTTAAACTAATTCGGTATATCTCGGTTTTAGAATAATTTGGTTTTAGACTAATTTGGTTTTAACAAAATTCGGTTTTAACTTAATTTGATTTTGTTATAACAAAAATATATTGAGTTCAAATAAAAAAAACAGAAAAAAAAAATGCCAAAGAAAAAAAAAACGCCTCTGCCTAGCCCTCTCTGCCTCTCTGGAAACAGAAAAAAAAAAAAAAACGGACCGGACCTACCCGGACCGGACCGACCCCCGACCCGGCCTAACCCGCCCCGACCTAACCCGCCGGGTTTAGACCGGGTTAGGATCGGCCGAGTCAGACCCCAACCCGACCCCCCCCCCCCCGACTCAACCCGTTGACCCGGGCTAACCCGTGCCCGAGTCAACCCGGGGACCGGGCGGGTTTGGACCGGACCGACCCGACCCGGCCCCTTTTCAACACACTAGATTGATGATCTGCACGACTATTAAAGCAGATTCAACGACCACAAATGCGAAGTAAAATTGGCTGTTTAATTTGCAAAGCACCGTAGCATTACTCTAATTATATTACTAGAAATATTCTTTTATTAATTATATCTGTAAAATAAAAACATACGTATTTGCTATCTTATTAACTAATTTTTAATATATAGCAAGTGACATATAATTTATAGATATTTTAAATAAAAGCCGAGTAACACATGCATGACAAATCATGCATAATGTATGTGTGTACTCGCTAACAAATCATGCATGACAAATCATACATAATTCGCATATTATACGCGTATAATTCGTTTTTTTGACGTAATCGAACCGAACTCCGAATAAAACACAGAAAAATGTATAATACGTGTTTTTCGCGAATAAAACGCGAGTTGACGAATTATTCGCGAAAAAAACGCGATTTTTTTTTTTTGGGTTTTTTTGGGTTTTTTTTTTTTTTTTTTGTTTTCCTGTTGTACCGAATTATTTCTGAATTATACCCGAATCACGAATTTTTGACCTCGCCGAACCGAACCCAAACTTTTAATTTGTCACTATGATTACACCCACTCATGACTCATACCATGCACGTGCACCCGATGCACAACACAAGTCACTCTATTTTATTTAAGTTTGGGCCCTAACAAAAAAAGTTCATTGTAAGATTAGTGTCGTAATCCAAAACTGGTACTAAAAAGGGTCTATATTCAATTCATTAGTGGGTAGTAAGTTTCAGGTCTAGCCCGATTTAATTTTTGTTCAGAAAAAAGAAAACGAAAACAAAGATGAGAGAAAATTCAATTGGAGTTGCGTTCAAAAACCTAACTTGAAAAACACACGTGCGAGGATTGATTTTCCGCTTTACGGGCAACAAAAGTTGTGTTGTGTTTCCAAAATCACGGGATACAAGTAGATGGTTGGAATTAGAAATCGGGTCATTTTCAATTTCATATGCGTAGCTATTAGATAATTACTTTTTTGAATAGTAGCTGAGATTTTCATCTTCTTTTTTATATAACATACTTGAAACAGAGGTTTAATCTTGTTCCACATTGGTTACTTACGTAGGAGTAGGTGCAGATACTTAAATTTACTAGACACACAATTATATTTACATTTGGTGTCTATGTGTAATATCTGTAAAATTGTTTTTTCTTAAAAATTCAAAAACAAAAAAAAAATGGAAAACATTGGGTACATCTTGTATTGTCCTCGTAGTCAGGAGCGGACGCAGAATTTCTACCAGGGAGCAGAAATCGGATTCAAATAGCTTATCGGGTTCAAACTCATTAGCTAATCGGATACTATATAAAAAACAATCAACATAATAATTTAGCTACCATAGATTTTGAGCATGTACATTCTAGAATTAATGTATTAAATTAGAATGGTAGCAATATTTCATTTACAATTTGTTCTTCTTAAATTAATTAGTTAGATAGGAAGTGAAGCTAATAATTCCGAAATTTTTCATATAACGATCATGTTTCAACTTGGTATATACTTCATACTATATCACGAATCATGTAGATCAGTCATATAGATCTCAGTACTTGTACACTTTGACCCAAAAGATTTGTATAGTTTCTACATGTTTTTTATCCCCAAACTCGTTTGCTTTAAGTAAAAAATTTCTTAAAGCCCGGCCCATAACTCATTAGAAAAATGGAAGTTGCTTTCCAACTGGCTTTCTTTCTATTTCATTTCTTCAATTCTTCTCCACCCGCTGTAATGATTCAGAGAGGGGCAAGATCATTTTTAGGGAGGAACTAGAATCAGACTCATTTTTCTACTGAATTTCAAAATCTAGGGGGGACCCCCTGGACCAACGTGGGTCCGCCCCACCCCCTGCTCATAGCTTCGTAGGTGTTATACCGTTTATGTGGAAATGAGGCCATTGAAATGAATGGGGGCTGTCTGATGGACATCATACTAAATTAGGTTCGACATCATTTCATTCGCATTAAAGTTTGTGCAAATAATTTTGTAATTCGTGCAGATCAAGTTGACACGATCGAGTTAACATGTGGATTGAACGATTCCGATTAGATATCAGGCGGAATTTAGTTTGATATTCATTACACCGTTGCCAATTATGTGGAAATGATAGAATTATAAGGGGCACTGTATCAACATTTAGAAGGTACAGATCAACTAGTATCTGAGAGGTTGACTGGGTTATAGATATTAAGTAGTAATGACATCTTACTTGCTATATATTAATATATGAATAAGATAAAGATTCAAAGATTTTGTAGAAGATATGCTTAGCTAATCGATCGTACAACAGTCGCGATCAACGCAATTGTGATTTTGTGTGGTACCGTTTTGTTGTTTTAAAAAATTTGTATTCCATAGACGAGTCGTTAGCAGGAGGCGGATTCACAATTAAAAACAGTTTCTACATAATAAAAAAAAATATTTTTTAATTAATCCATACCTATTAAATTATTATTATTTTACAAAATTTATGGGGCAGTTGCGAATTTGTATCGTTTGCATTAACTCAAATGAATCGGACCATCTAATTCATATTGGCACAGATATTTAAGGAGTCCCATGCATTTCATCTTGAACTCAATTAGTCAGGATTCTGATCGGACAATCGAAATGTATTAACTCAAGTAAAAAGTTGCGAGCTTTATTTGTAGTCGATCATTTATCTCGATCTAAAAACAGAATTTGCATTAGTATATGTTGTTTGTCATGCTGGTTAAATTGGCTTCTGTAAAATTAGATGGAACCATTCAATATAAAATAAACGAAAATAAAGAGGTGAGAAAATTCAATTGGAGTTGCGTTAAAAAATCTAACTTGAAAAACACACGTGCGAGGATTGATTTTCCGCTTTACGTGCAACAAAATTTGTATTGTGTTTCCAAAATCACGTGATACAAGTGGATGGATGGACTTAGAACTACGGGTCATTTTCAATTCATATATGTAGCTATTAGATAGTTACTTTTTTCATCTTTTTTTTTTATTTATATAACATATAAATTGAAAAAAAAAAAAAAGTTTTCTGCTCCACATTGGTTTCTTGCGTTGGAGCATGTTCTAGATACTTTAATTTATTAAAGGCACAATTATATTTACATTTGGACCTTGGTGCGTCCGTGTGTATAATGTCTGTAAAACTGTTTTTTTTTTCTTCTTAAAAATTAAAAAAAAAAACTTGGAAAATATTTGGTATATCTTGTATTGTCCTATACTCATAGGTGTCTCTACCGTTTATGTCGAAATGCGGTCCATTGAAACAAATCGGGGGCAGTTTGATGGGAACTAGACTAAATATGGTTCGACACCAGCTAGGTTTGAGTTATTCATTCGCATTAAAGTTTGTATAAATAGATTTATTTGTATCAAGTATACACGAATTTTCAAATAGATCAAACGGTTTCGAGCAAATACATCAGATCGAATTTAGTCCAATGCTCATCAAACTATTTGCCAATCTGTGGAATTGAGAATATTATTATAAGGGGCATTGTATCAACAATTAAAAGGTATAGATTAGTCATAGATTATACTATTATCTGAGATTGGGTTATTAGTTCATTACCAAGAAGGAAGGAGATCTTACTTGCTATTATGATATGAATAAGATAAATTAGATTCAAAGATTTTGTAGAAGATATGCATGCTTAGCTAATCCTAATCGTACAAGATTTTCACGTAGTTTGAAGTCGTACCTCTAAATCATTGATAATTAATGGAGCTTTACTTTATTTCTAATCGTTTACCTTACCTCCATCTAAAAGCAGGATTGGCATTAGTATATGTTGTTTGTTATGCTGCTTAAATTGCCTCGTGTAATTTTAGAATTATGAGAGAATTATATATTGAAAGAGCTTATGACACGTATTATGGATTCATATATTTATTTTTAAAGTTCAGACAGTTGATTTAAACCGTCTAATATAATTTCATAGAAAAATGTAACTGAAAACCAAAATTTACATTTTTTCTCAAAAAAAATTACTGTTTTTTCGAATAGATAGAAAATTATCTGATTTAAAGATTCTCAACCATCCGATAATAATGATAACTTAATTCTTAACATTCACACGTGCACGCGATACGTGAATCACGATATGTAACAGTCACACGTGCCGTACAATAACCGTGTCGTTCCGCGACTGAGCCGGTTCCGCCGTACCATAATCCGATTCGCTGTAACCTAGTAACCTAGTAAACTGTCACCTTGCGAGATAAACGACAAAGTTCGAAATATTTGGGTTTTAGTGGGGCCTACTTCACACGCCTTGCACGTGCGTGTGTTGACGGCGGCTCTTGTTGCTGGTCTGGGTCTTATCTCTTGCAATGTAAATTGTCATGACGAGAGAGAGATTAATGGCTGAGGCTAGAGACTAGAGCTCACATGGACCATGGTGACAGTTCAAAATGCACGTTGCAGTTGCCGGAATTGATATAACACTTCCAATTTTACATTTTGGGCACTATAGTATGAATAACACGGATTGGTTAGTATTAATATTTTTATTTTCAAAATTTTAATAATCTATGGGAATTGGTGACATGATTCCGGTATGAATATGTACTTGTAAATTACATTTATCTCTTTTAGAATTTTCTTTTATGGGTAGAAAATCACTAAACCATCCGAAAACAATGATTTCCACCCCTTTAAAAAATAGTAAAAAAATTTTAAAAAATGTAAAATTTAGCTTATAAGTATATATTCATAGTGAGATCATGTTAAATGGTTTAGATCGATCATTAGAACTTTCAATCCGAAAATTTAAATCCATAGCGCGTTTCAATATTTGCTATGCATAGTATCATAGCCTCACTCCTCAAAAGATTATACAGTAACTTGTTTTTAGTTTATTTTATTGATTTATAACTCTTTTGTCGGATAAGTTACAACTCGGTAAATTAATGAGCGATTTAATTAATCAGACGTGGTTATTTAGTTACTACTAATACACCCAATAAAATGATGTTTCGAAAAAAAAAAATAGACTATTAGAAATAACAAAAACATTCTTATTTTGTTTCTAAATATATCGGTCAGATTTAATACTCAGCAACATATTTAATATTTAATTAATATAGACTTCCTAGCGTTAGGTTAGAAAATAAAAGTCTATTAGAATTTTTTTACCAAAGAAAATTTAATATTGATTACTTAAAAAGTTTCTGTTATGTTTGCTTTATTCACAAAAGAAAGATAAATTTAATACTACATCAACCAAGTCTATCTTTTTTTTATATTCAACACCAAAAAGTAAAATATAAATATTATGATCCAAAAAAAAATTATCTCAAGAAATGTTATTTTCAATGAAAACGAAACTTATTTTCAAGAGAAGAGATTAGCGAGCCAATTACCAATAATCAAGATAGTGTATTATTACCAAACAACCATAACCAAGATTTAATAGCATTACCCAAAAATAAAATAGAAATGAAAATGAAATAAGTGAGAAAGTAGAAGAAATTGAAGAAAGCAATAATATTAATGATGATAATAATGAGAATGAGAAAGAAATGGTTCTAAGAAGGTTATCAAGGAAAACACAACCTTCCAAAACTTCGAAATTTTGTATCATACAAAGTAACATATCATATTCAATAATTTATTTCTTATGATAAAACTTAAATTAACTATATACAAAGTTTTTTAAACTCTCTTACGAAAATTGTTAGTTTGATAAATGGAATAGTGAATTTATAGTGCCACTCAAATATACCGAAATTAACTCACATCATAAGAGAGAGTTTTTTATATATTTGATATATATTTAAATTTTATTGGATAAATACGAGAGTTATTAGAATTTAGGATGATAAATATGTGATTACAAAATTTGAAAGAGAAAATACGTAATTTCATTATTTTGTGTGGTATACATAAAATTCTTCCTTAAAGGGAATAATTTGATTCTGTAAACTTTTGAAAGATATAAAATTCATTGGTTAGGTTAGTTAATCTAGTTTAAGCCCAATGCCAAACAGTCAAGCAAGATTAATAAAATGGGAGAATTTCATGAGTACCCCTCAAAAACTTAAAAATTAATCTCCCCCTTTAAAATTCATAATATCATATTTATTCTACTAAATGTCAAAAACTCACATATTTACTCTTTTATTTCTTTCCTATGAAAACACATTTTAAATTTTACGAAGTACTTATTTTATCCTTTATAAAAAATAAAAAATATGTAAGCATGTTTAATAAAAATGCCAGTCTGTTAATGATCAATTTTGAGAACAAATAAGTCATTTCTCCATTTCTAACGCATACACAGTGATACTAAAAGATGTAGTCATGTAGAGAAACAACTCATTTGTCCTCGAAAACCAACTAATTAGGAGACTAATATTTTTCGGAAACGTACTACATATTTTTTATTTTTCTTAATAAAGGGTATAATGGGTACTTTTTAAATTTTAAATGAGTTTTAATAGAAAAATAATAAAATAGATAAATTTGTGAGTTCTTGAATTAGAAGGGTAAATATGATATTATAAATTTTAGAAGGAGAAGTACGGAATTGTGATGTTTTTAAACCCTTATTTTCAGGAAGGAATTTAAAGCTTGGAACAGTAAATATCTATACGAGGAGAGCAGGTTGGGTCTGATGCCCATCAGACTCAAATTTGGGTCCGATGGGTTTCGGGACCGTCCGATCTGCTGTAACATTCGTGCGCATGAATTTTGAAGTATAAGCGAAAATTGCAGGTGCGAATCCTAAAGCAGATCGGACGGTCAAAGAACCCATCGAACTCACTTTGAGTCCGATGGGCATCGGACCCAAATTGACCTCCTGTACGAGATTTTTAAGGCAAGCTAGTCGGTAAAATCTTCGAATTAAACACTACTTAATTTCGTTGAAGTCAAATCCATAATCAATTATTGTCAAAGTTAAAATAATTACTTAAAGATATACGAGAACAAAGAAACCAAAATTTAGATAACGCATCCAATATACCAGTCCCAGTCCCAGTCCGCTCAACAAAGTCTGATGTTTCCATTCACGCAGGCAGCACCTTTTTTTTCAAATCTGAGCACTCCAATTTCCAAATCAACAACCCCTTTTTCTCGTGCAGTGGCATTTTCGTAGTTTCTTCTTCCAAGCAAACTCAATATATTATGTATCACCCCCTCCCCAGTCCCCATTCCCTCCCCCAAGACATTTCCTCCTCCCTCATCATCTCTCTCTCTCTCTCTCTCTTTCACACACACTCTTTTTCTTAATTCTGTCGATCGATGGCGACGGGGTCAAGGATGCCGACATGGCGGGAGAGGGAGAACAACAAAAGACGAGAGCGACGCAGGCGCGCAATCGGTGCGAAAATCTACACCGGGCTGAGGATGTACGGCAACTACAGCCTGCCGAAGCACTGCGACAATAACGAGGTCCTGAAGGCTCTCTGCCACGAGGCCGGCTGGATCGTCGAAGAAGACGGCACCACATACCGCAAGGTAAATCAATCTACAATCATTTTTCATTTCTTCTTCTTCCCGCCATCCATTGTACAATTGGTGCCAGTCAGAGGCATAAGAAATTCATCTCTAGTTAGTTAGAACAACAAACAACAGCAAAAAAGAAAAACAAAGTAGTACCATAGGAGGGAATTATTGCAATTGAATTCAAATAGCAACCGAGGATTTCATAGGGCATTTTTGCAAAAGGAACGCCACATGAGTTGAATTTTTCATAGAATTTTATTTCTTAAAAATGTTTAATTAAGCGAACCGCGCACGTTAACAGGTACAGTGTATAATACTGTTTATGGAATAAATTAAGTATTGGGGAGGTCAGTGCACGCTACGGATTTATAAACTAAAAAATTGTAAAATTAATAATAATTTTCCTGCCCGTGAATAGTGGTCTGCTCTCGCCTCTCGTGCGCGCTTGACGAAATCAGCGTATTAGCGTGCATTAGGGGTATATCAGTCTTTTTTTTTCATTGGGGATCGCAACCCACGCGGCCCTGTGACCCTGTCTGGTGAGGGCGCGTCACAGCGCCGTGGGTCGTACTGCAGTTAATTTTCTTCTGACGAAAGTGGCCCTGTGCATTGTCACAACTCACGAGTAACGACAAAGGACACTCGTGCTCAGTGATCTGTTCCCCCACGGCTCCACCGTTCATGCGTAGATAAGGTGTACGAGTTTGCTTCCTACAGACTGTCATTTAGATTATTACGGTGCCTGTGATCAAGGTGTAGAAGAGTAGATTGATTTTAACTTGATCTTTCCGGTCAGGTTAAAAGTAAAACTGCAGCTGTCGGTTATCACCGACTTGACGAGAGACCAGTCAACTTGTCGCATAGTAGAGGTGATGTGTTTTTTTCTGTGACCAGTCAACTGCCATAGTAGCAACTTCTGATGCACTCACTGTTCGTAGCCATCCGACCGTTCGAGTTAAGTTGTACGGCTTGGATCGAACATGGCTGCCTCAACCTTATTATTTCAGGATTGCCTATGGTCTATGGACACACTGGCGAAGTGCCTAATTTATTGGAATTGAACCATTGCTTAAGAAACAATCAATAATCTATTTATGAGGAAACAAAAAACGAAATAATTTGTTGATTTCTCTATTGGAACTGCAATATTAAAGAATAAATGAGCCCGAATTACTACATTATATTAATTCATTAGCTGAATAAAGTGAAGTCTTTTTTGTAGTTTTGTAGCCTATCAGCATAGGGTAAATTGAGGACACAACCGCCGTTAACAAAATATTTTCCTGTGAAGTTAGTTTTGGTATCACCTTATTAACCTTATCATATCAACTAGTAGTGCTTTAATAGTGCTTTAGTTCAACAATGTTTTTTCTGGAGAGGATTACAATGCTCTATTTTGTAATAACTTTGGATATTATACAAAGGGGTGCAGTATACCAGACTACCAGCTGGTTGGTACTCGGGTTCTTTATTTTTATTTCTCTCAACAACAAAAAAAGTCATATGAACTAGCACGACACGAATTTGTCTGCTCAAACAAATAAGAAAAAAAAATAAGAGTTTGTTATTTCGAAATGTGAATTTTACAGGGTGCTTCGATGCGAATCTCAATTGTAATGCACGAATTTGTATAATATATATTAAAAAAAACAAAAAAAAATACATGCTGTACCTTCTGTCATGCTTTTCAATTTTTTTTTTTTTTTTATAAAAATACAATTGTTGATCCATGATATTGGATTTCAACTAGAGTGGTAAAAACGTGCTGTGCTGTGATTTTCGTAACCAAGTGAACGGTCATACGTGTTGTGCCGTGATCAAAATGTCGAAGGTAGTCATGCCACGCGAGTCACGCCGTGCCTAAACATGTCGTGTCTGAACGTGTCGTGTCTAAATGTGACTGGTTACGTTTAATTATTTTTTTCATAATTTAAATTAGTTTATTCAAGATTTACTATGAAATTATGGTGACCACGTGCTGTACCGTGCCGTAATTAGATATTTCACGTGACGTGCTGTGCTGTACCAAATTTTCAAAAGATGGCCACAGCATGTGATACACGAGTCACGGTACATAACAGTCACACGTGCCGTACTACAACCGTGTCGTTCCGTGACGGAGCCGATTCCGCCATACCATTTCATGGTGGCAGTGTCTGATTGAAAGTCCGGATCCCCTAAAGTAACCCAACTTTTGGGTTTTTGATCGGAATCGTCCGATTCAATTTTGTCGCTTGAGATCGTCTCGAAATTTAAATCTGTTGTCGAAATGTGTACGCTCCACCTCAAAATGAATGATCTCGGATCCAAATCGGACAAAATCAATTTAAACCCAAAAATTGAGTTACTTCAACCGGATCCGAATTCATCCGGTTGCTGTAGCCTACTGACCTAGTAAACTGTCACCTTGCGAGATAAAAGACAAAGTTCGAATCTTTTGGATTTTAGTGGGGCCTACTTCACACGCCTTACACGTGCGTGTGTTGACGGCGGCTCTTGTTGCTGGGTCTTATCTCTTGCAATGTAAATTGTCATGACGAGAGATTAACGGATAAGTTACAACTCTTTTGTCTGCTCAAACAAATAAGAAAAAAAATAAGAGTTTGTTATTTCGAAAAAATAAAAAAGGATTTTTCTACTGAATAAAGACAAAACCATCCTAACAATTATAATTATTCTTTGCAGGGATCAAAGCCGGTACAATACCCAACCGAAATGCACATATCATCCCTCTCACCTAGCGCATGTTCTTCCTCATACCAGCCAAGCCCACTCGCCTCCTACAGCCCCAGCCCAGTCGCCTCCGCTTATGTGACTCGGCCGGGCACACCAACCCACACAACTACAAACCAAAACCCCCTAAATTTATCCAAATTCAATTCAATCAGCGCACCGGTGACCCCTCCATTAAGCTCCCCTACACCCGGTTCCCCACGAGCCAGGGCTGACTGGCTGACAAGTCTCAATCTCCCTTCCGAACCCGTTTCCCCGACATTTAGTCTGGTTTCCGTGAACCCATTTCGCGAAGCGGGTTGCAATTCCAGAATGTGGACCCCAGGGCAAAGTGGCACATGCTCTCCGGTTAATTACTCAGATGAGTTCGCATTTGGTTTTTCGGGTAATCACGATATGAATGTAGTGAGTAATGCAGTGGTTAAACCATGGGAAGGGGAGAGAATACATGAGGAGTATGTGTCAGATGAGCTTGACCTTACGCTTGGTAGTTCAAAGAGTAGGTCTTCATAGTTTCAGATTAGTTGAAAGAATATATCTTTATCTTTGTTTTACTTAGGATTTTCTTGTTCATTTTGTAGATCGAGTCATCCCATGTAATTGTTATATGAAGCAGCTACTATGGTTTTTAACTTTTTGTTGATCCTAAATTATGCACTTTGATGATGATTTGTTCAGGAGGAATTCAAGAAGAATTAATGTGAAGTTGTTTAAATGGTTTTTGTTTTCTATTAAATTTCTTTGTAATGTTACTCAAAAAAGGACTATGGATATAAATACGACATAATTTGCACACCAATTGATGTACAAAAAATATTTGTTCTTCAATTGTTCCTTTACAAAGAATAATGCAATATTCAGTAAAGAAATTTTTTTTCATCCATGGTTTTTTTTTAACCTTTTTAGGTCTATTTATCCTGGAGAGAATTTTTCAATCATAAGAAAAAGGCTATGTTACTATGCATAGTACAAATTGATCCGTACTATGAGTAAATATTTTTGTTTTTTAAATTTAAATAGTCGATGTGAACCGGTCCGAAAGGAAAATAAAGCATTGACTCAGTAATGAATACATGAATTTTATATTTTCCAAATGAGAAGGTTCAGGGACTAATTTATTGTGATATTGAAAATTTAGCATCTCAAGTCCAGAGTTCCTGATAAAAGGAATTATAAAAATATATTTCAAATTCGAATGGTAAATTTCTCAACGAACAAACTATATCAAATCTCTATAATGAAAA